>OX411806.1:31020769-31038833 GCA_948253155.1 Leucoma salicis | reverse complement strand
TAACCTAACCTAACCTAACCTAACCTAACCTAACCTAACCTAACCTAACCTAACCTAACCTAACCTAACCTAACCTAACCTAACCTAACCTAACCTAACCTAACCTAACCTAACCTAACCTAACCTAACCTAACCTAACCTAACCTAACCTAACCTAACCTAACCTAACCTAACCTAACCTAACCTAACCTAACCTAACCTAACCTAACCTAACCTAACCTAACCTAACCTAACCTAACCTAACCTAACCTAACCTAACCTAACCTAACCTAACCTAACCTAACCTAACCTAACCTAACCTAACCTAACCTAACCTAACCTAACCTAACCTAACCTAACCTAACCTAACCTAACCTAACCTAACCTAACCTAACCTAACCTAACCTAACCTAACCTAACCTAACCTAACCTAACCTAACCTAACCTAACCTAACCTAACCTAACCTAACCTAACCTAACCTAACCTAACCTAACCTAACCTAACCTAACCTAACCTAACCTAACCTAACCTAACCTAACCTAACCTAACCTAACCTAACCTAACCTAACCTAACCTAACCTAACCTAACCTAACCTAACCTAACCTAACCTAACCTAACCTAACCTAACCTAACCTAACCTAACCTAACCTAACCTAACCTAACCTAACCTAACCTAACCTAACCTAACCTAACCTAACCTAACCTAACCTAACCTAACCTAACCTAACCTAACCTAACCTAACCTAACCTAACCTAACCTAACCTAACCTAACCTAACCTAACCTAACCTAACCTAACCTAACCTAACCTAACCTAACCTAACCTAACCTAACCTAACCTAACCTAACCTAACCTAACCTAACCTAACCTAACCTAACCTAACCTAACCTAACCTAACCTAACCTAACCTAACCTAACCTAACCTAACCTAACCTAACCTAACCTAACCTAACCTAACCTAACCTAACCTAACCTAACCTAACCTAACCTAACCTAACCTAACCTAACCTAACCTAACCTAACCTAACCTAACCTAACCTAACCTAACCTAACCTAACCTAACCTAACCTAACCTAACCTAACCTAACCTAACCTAACCTAACCTAACCTAACCTAACCTAACCTAACCTAACCTAACCTAACCTAACCTAACCTAACCTAACCTAACCTAACCTAACCTAACCTAACCTAACCTAACCTAACCTAACCTAACCTAACCTAACCTAACCTAACCTAACCTAACCTAACCTAACCTAACCTAACCTAACCTAACCTAACCTAACCTAACCTAACCTAACCTAACCTAACCTAACCTAACCTAACCTAACCTAACCTAACCTAACCTAACCTAACCTAACCTAACCTAACCTAACCTAACCTAACCTAACCTAACCTAACCTAACCTAACCTAACCTAACCTAACCTAACCTAACCTAACCTAACCTAACCTAACCTAACCTAACCTAACCTAACCTAACCTAACCTAACCTAACCTAACCTAACCTAACCTAACCTAACCTAACCTAACCTAACCTAACCTAACCTAACCTAACCTAACCTAACCTAACCTAACCTAACCTAACCTAACCTAACCTAACCTAACCTAACCTAACCTAACCTAACCTAACCTAACCTAACCTAACCTAACCTAACCTAACCTAACCTAACCTAACCTAACCTAACCTAACCTAACCTAACCTAACCTAACCTAACCTAACCTAACCTAACCTAACCTAACCTAACCTAACCTAACCTAACCTAACCTAACCTAACCTAACCTAACCTAACCTAACCTAACCTAACCTAACCTAACCTAACCTAACCTAACCTAACCTAACCTAACCTAACCTAACCTAACCTAACCTAACCTAACCTAACCTAACCTAACCTAACCTAACCTAACCTAACCTAACCTAACCTAACCTAACCTAACCTAACCTAACCTAACCTAACCTAACCTAACCTAACCTAACCTAACCTAACCTAACCTAACCTAACCTAACCTAACCTAACCTAACCTAACCTAACCTAACCTAACCTAACCTAACCTAACCTAACCTAACCTAACCTAACCTAACCTAACCTAACCTAACCTAACCTAACCTAACCTAACCTAACCTAACCTAACCTAACCTAACCTAACCTAACCTAACCTAACCTAACCTAACCTAACCTAACCTAACCTAACCTAACCTAACCTAACCTAACCTAACCTAACCTAACCTAACCTAACCTAACCTAACCTAACCTAACCTAACCTAACCTAACCTAACCTAACCTAACCTAACCTAACCTAACCTAACCTAACCTAACCTAACCTAACCTAACCTAACCTAACCTAACCTAACCTAACCTAACCTAACCTAACCTAACCTAACCTAACCTAACCTAACCTAACCTAACCTAACCTAACCTAACCTAACCTAACCTAACCTAACCTAACCTAACCTAACCTAACCTAACCTAACCTAACCTAACCTAACCTAACCTAACCTAACCTAACCTAACCTAACCTAACCTAACCTAACCTAACCTAACCTAACCTAACCTAACCTAACCTAACCTAACCTAACCTAACCTAACCTAACCTAACCTAACCTAACCTAACCTAACCTAACCTAACCTAACCTAACCTAACCTAACCTAACCTAACCTAACCTAACCTAACCTAACCTAACCTAACCTAACCTAACCTAACCTAACCTAACCTAACCTAACCTAACCTAACCTAACCTAACCTAACCTAACCTAACCTAACCTAACCTAACCTAACCTAACCTAACCTAACCTAACCTAACCTAACCTAACCTAACCTAACCTAACCTAACCTAACCTAACCTAACCTAACCTAACCTAACCTAACCTAACCTAACCTAACCTAACCTAACCTAACCTAACCTAACCTAACCTAACCTAACCTAACCTAACCTAACCTAACCTAACCTAACCTAACCTAACCTAACCTAACCTAACCTAACCTAACCTAACCTAACCTAACCTAACCTAACCTAACCTAACCTAACCTAACCTAACCTAACCTAACCTAACCTAACCTAACCTAACCTAACCTAACCTAACCTAACCTAACCTAACCTAACCTAACCTAACCTAACCTAACCTAACCTAACCTAACCTAACCTAACCTAACCTAACCTAACCTAACCTAACCTAACCTAACCTAACCTAACCTAACCTAACCTAACCTAACCTAACCTAACCTAACCTAACCTAACCTAACCTAACCTAACCTAACCTAACCTAACCTAACCTAACCTAACCTAACCTAACCTAACCTAACCTAACCTAACCTAACCTAACCTATACCTAACCTAACCTAACCTAACCTAACCTAACCTAACCTAACCTAACCTAACCTAACCTAACCTAACCTAACCTAACCTAACCTAACCTAACCTAACCTAACCTAACCTAACCTAACCTAACCTAACCTAACCTAACCTAACCTAACCTAACCTAACCTAACCTAACCTAACCTAACCTAACCTAACCTAACCTAACCTAACCTAACCTAACCTAACCTAACCTAACCTAACCTAACCTAACCTAACCTAACCTAACCTAACCTAACCTAACCTAACCTAACCTAACCTAACCTAACCTAACCTAACCTAACCTAACCTAACCTAACCTAACCTAACCTAACCTAACCTAACCTAACCTAACCTAACCTAACCTAACCTAACCTAACCTAACCTAACCTAACCTAACCTAACCTAACCTAACCTAACCTAACCTAACCTAACCTAACCTAACCTAACCTAACCTAACCTAACCTAACCTAACCTAACCTAACCTAACCTAACCTAACCTAACCTAACCTAACCTAACCTAACCTAACCTAACCTAACCTAACCTAACCTAACCTAACCTAACCTAACCTAACCTAACCTAACCTAACCTAACCTAACCTAACCTAACCTAACCTAACCTAACCTAACCTAACCTAACCTAACCTAACCTAACCTAACCTAACCTAACCTAACCTAACCTAACCTAACCTAACCTAACCTAACCTAACCTAACCTAACCTAACCTAACCTAACCTAACCTAACCTAACCTAACCTAACCTAACCTAACCTAACCTAACCTAACCTAACCTAACCTAACCTAACCTAACCTAACCTAACCTAACCTAACCTAACCTAACCTAACCTAACCTAACCTAACCTAACCTAACCTAACCTAACCTAACCTAACCTAACCTAACCTAACCTAACCTAACCTAACCTAACCTAACCTAACCTAACCTAACCTAACCTAACCTAACCTAACCTAACCTAACCTAACCTAACCTAACCTAACCTAACCTAACCTAACCTAACCTAACCTAACCTAACCTAACCTAACCTAACCTAACCTAACCTAACCTAACCTAACCTAACCTAACCTAACCTAACCTAACCTAACCTAACCTAACCTAACCTAACCTAACCTAACCTAACCTAACCTAACCTAACCTAACCTAACCTAACCTAACCTAACCTAACCTAACCTAACCTAACCTAACCTAACCTAACCTAACCTAACCTAACCTAACCTAACCTAACCTAACCTAACCTAACCTAACCTAACCTAACCTAACCTAACCTAACCTAACCTAACCTAACCTAACCTAACCTAACCTAACCTAACCTAACCTAACCTAACCTAACCTAACCTAACCTAACCTAACCTAACCTAACCTAACCTAACCTAACCTAACCTAACCTAACCTAACCTAACCTAACCTAACCTAACCTAACCTAACCTAACCTAACCTAACCTAACCTAACCTAACCTAACCTAACCTAACCTAACCTAACCTAACCTAACCTAACCTAACCTAACCTAACCTAACCTAACCTAACCTAACCTAACCTAACCTAACCTAACCTAACCTAACCTAACCTAACCTAACCTAACCTAACCTAACCTAACCTAACCTAACCTAACCTAACCTAACCTAACCTAACCTAACCTAACCTAACCTAACCTAACCTAACCTAACCTAACCTAACCTAACCTAACCTAACCTAACCTAACCTAACCTAACCTAACCTAACCTAACCTAACCTAACCTAACCTAACCTAACCTAACCTAACCTAACCTAACCTAACCTAACCTAACCTAACCTAACCTAACCTAACCTAACCTAACCTAACCTAACCTAACCTAACCTAACCTAACCTAACCTAACCTAACCTAACCTAACCTAACCTAACCTAACCTAACCTAACCTAACCTAACCTAACCTAACCTAACCTAACCTAACCTAACCTAACCTAACCTAACCTAACCTAACCTAACCTAACCTAACCTAACCTAACCTAACCTAACCTAACCTAACCTAACCTAACCTAACCTAACCTAACCTAACCTAACCTAACCTAACCTAACCTAACCTAACCTAACCTAACCTAACCTAACCTAACCTAACCTAACCTAACCTAACCTAACCTAACCTAACCTAACCTAACCTAACCTAACCTAACCTAACCTAACCTAACCTAACCTAACCTAACCTAACCTAACCTAACCTAACCTAACCTAACCTAACCTAACCTAACCTAACCTAACCTAACCTAACCTAACCTAACCTAACCTAACCTAACCTAACCTAACCTAACCTAACCTAACCTAACCTAACCTAACCTAACCTAACCTAACCTAACCTAACCTAACCTAACCTAACCTAACCTAACCTAACCTAACCTAACCTAACCTAACCTAACCTAACCTAACCTAACCTAACCTAACCTAACCTAACCTAACCTAACCTAACCTAACCTAACCTAACCTAACCTAACCTAACCTAACCTAACCTAACCTAACCTAACCTAACCTAACCTAACCTAACCTAACCTAACCTAACCTAACCTAACCTAACCTAACCTAACCTAACCTAACCTAACCTAACCTAACCTAACCTAACCTAACCTAACCTAACCTAACCTAACCTAACCTAACCTAACCTAACCTAACCTAACCTAACCTAACCTAACCTAACCTAACCTAACCTAACCTAACCTAACCTAACCTAACCTAACCTAACCTAACCTAACCTAACCTAACCTAACCTAACCTAACCTAACCTAACCTAACCTAACCTAACCTAACCTAACCTAACCTAACCTAACCTAACCTAACCTAACCTAACCTAACCTAACCTAACCTAACCTAACCTAACCTAACCTAACCTAACCTAACCTAACCTAACCTAACCTAACCTAACCTAACCTAACCTAACCTAACCTAACCTAACCTAACCTAACCTAACCTAACCTAACCTAACCTAACCTAACCTAACCTAACCTAACCTAACCTAACCTAACCTAACCTAACCTAACCTAACCTAACCTAACCTAACCTAACCTAACCTAACCTAACCTAACCTAACCTAACCTAACCTAACCTAACCTAACCTAACCTAACCTAACCTAACCTAACCTAACCTAACCTAACCTAACCTAACCTAACCTAACCTAACCTAACCTAACCTAACCTAACCTAACCTAACCTAACCTAACCTAACCTAACCTAACCTAACCTAACCTAACCTAACCTAACCTAACCTAACCTAACCTAACCTAACCTAACCTAACCTAACCTAACCTAACCTAACCTAACCTAACCTAACCTAACCTAACCTAACCTAACCTAACCTAACCTAACCTAACCTAACCTAACCTAACCTAACCTAACCTAACCTAACCTAACCTAACCTAACCTAACCTAACCTAACCTAACCTAACCTAACCTAACCTAACCTAACCTAACCTAACCTAACCTAACCTAACCTAACCTAACCTAACCTAACCTAACCTAACCTAACCTAACCTAACCTAACCTAACCTAACCTAACCTAACCTAACCTAACCTAACCTAACCTAACCTAACCTAACCTAACCTAACCTAACCTAACCTAACCTAACCTAACCTAACCTAACCTAACCTAACCTAACCTAACCTAACCTAACCTAACCTAACCTAACCTAACCTAACCTAACCTAACCTAACCTAACCTAACCTAACCTAACCTAACCTAACCTAACCTAACCTAACCTAACCTAACCTAACCTAACCTAACCTAACCTAACCTAACCTAACCTAACCTAACCTAACCTAACCTAACCTAACCTAACCTAACCTAACCTAACCTAACCTAACCTAACCTAACCTAACCTAACCTAACCTAACCTAACCTAACCTAACCTAACCTAACCTAACCTAACCTAACCTAACCTAACCTAACCTAACCTAACCTAACCTAACCTAACCTAACCTAACCTAACCTAACCTAACCTAACCTAACCTAACCTAACCTAACCTAACCTAACCTAACCTAACCTAACCTAACCTAACCTAACCTAACCTAACCTAACCTAACCTAACCTAACCTAACCTAACCTAACCTAACCTAACCTAACCTAACCTAACCTAACCTAACCTAACCTAACCTAACCTAACCTAACCTAACCTAACCTAACCTAACCTAACCTAACCTAACCTAACCTAACCTAACCTAACCTAACCTAACCTAACCTAACCTAACCTAACCTAACCTAACCTAACCTAACCTAACCTAACCTAACCTAACCTAACCTAACCTAACCTAACCTAACCTAACCTAACCTAACCTAACCTAACCTAACCTAACCTAACCTAACCTAACCTAACCTAACCTAACCTAACCTAACCTAACCTAACCTAACCTAACCTAACCTAACCTAACCTAACCTAACCTAACCTAACCTAACCTAACCTAACCTAACCTAACCTAACCTAACCTAACCTAACCTAACCTAACCTAACCTAACCTAACCTAACCTAACCTAACCTAACCTAACCTAACCTAACCTAACCTAACCTAACCTAACCTAACCTAACCTAACCTAACCTAACCTAACCTAACCTAACCTAACCTAACCTAACCTAACCTAACCTAACCTAACCTAACCTAACCTAACCTAACCTAACCTAACCTAACCTAACCTAACCTAACCTAACCTAACCTAACCTAACCTAACCTAACCTAACCTAACCTAACCTAACCTAACCTAACCTAACCTAACCTAACCTAACCTAACCTAACCTAACCTAACCTAACCTAACCTAACCTAACCTAACCTAACCTAACCTAACCTAACCTAACCTAACCTAACCTAACCTAACCTAACCTAACCTAACCTAACCTAACCTAACCTAACCTAACCTAACCTAACCTAACCTAACCTAACCTAACCTAACCTAACCTAACCTAACCTAACCTAACCTAACCTAACCTAACCTAACCTAACCTAACCTAACCTAACCTAACCTAACCTAACCTAACCTAACCTAACCTAACCTAACCTAACCTAACCTAACCTAACCTAACCTAACCTAACCTAACCTAACCTAACCTAACCTAACCTAACCTAACCTAACCTAACCTAACCTAACCTAACCTAACCTAACCTAACCTAACCTAACCTAACCTAACCTAACCTAACCTAACCTAACCTAACCTAACCTAACCTAACCTAACCTAACCTAACCTAACCTAACCTAACCTAACCTAACCTAACCTAACCTAACCTAACCTAACCTAACCTAACCTAACCTAACCTAACCTAACCTAACCTAACCTAACCTAACCTAACCTAACCTAACCTAACCTAACCTAACCTAACCTAACCTAACCTAACCTAACCTAACCTAACCTAACCTAACCTAACCTAACCTAACCTAACCTAACCTAACCTAACCTAACCTAACCTAACCTAACCTAACCTAACCTAACCTAACCTAACCTAACCTAACCTAACCTAACCTAACCTAACCTAACCTAACCTAACCTAACCTAACCTAACCTAACCTAACCTAACCTAACCTAACCTAACCTAACCTAACCTAACCTAACCTAACCTAACCTAACCTAACCTAACCTAACCTAACCTAACCTAACCTAACCTAACCTAACCTAACCTAACCTAACCTAACCTAACCTAACCTAACCTAACCTAACCTAACCTAACCTAACCTAACCTAACCTAACCTAACCTAACCTAACCTAACCTAACCTAACCTAACCTAACCTAACCTAACCTAACCTAACCTAACCTAACCTAACCTAACCTAACCTAACCTAACCTAACCTAACCTAACCTAACCTAACCTAACCTAACCTAACCTAACCTAACCTAACCTAACCTAACCTAACCTAACCTAACCTAACCTAACCTAACCTAACCTAACCTAACCTAACCTAACCTAACCTAACCTAACCTAACCTAACCTAACCTAACCTAACCTAACCTAACCTAACCTAACCTAACCTAACCTAACCTAACCTAACCTAACCTAACCTAACCTAACCTAACCTAACCTAACCTAACCTAACCTAACCTAACCTAACCTAACCTAACCTAACCTAACCTAACCTAACCTAACCTAACCTAACCTAACCTAACCTAACCTAACCTAACCTAACCTAACCTAACCTAACCTAACCTAACCTAACCTAACCTAACCTAACCTAACCTAACCTAACCTAACCTAACCTAACCTAACCTAACCTAACCTAACCTAACCTAACCTAACCTAACCTAACCTAACCTAACCTAACCTAACCTAACCTAACCTAACCTAACCTAACCTAACCTAACCTAACCTAACCTAACCTAACCTAACCTAACCTAACCTAACCTAACCTAACCTAACCTAACCTAACCTAACCTAACCTAACCTAACCTAACCTAACCTAACCTAACCTAACCTAACCTAACCTAACCTAACCTAACCTAACCTAACCTAACCTAACCTAACCTAACCTAACCTAACCTAACCTAACCTAACCTAACCTAACCTAACCTAACCTAACCTAACCTAACCTAACCTAACCTAACCTAACCTAACCTAACCTAACCTAACCTAACCTAACCTAACCTAACCTAACCTAACCTAACCTAACCTAACCTAACCTAACCTAACCTAACCTAACCTAACCTAACCTAACCTAACCTAACCTAACCTAACCTAACCTAACCTAACCTAACCTAACCTAACCTAACCTAACCTAACCTAACCTAACCTAACCTAACCTAACCTAACCTAACCTAACCTAACCTAACCTAACCTAACCTAACCTAACCTAACCTAACCTAACCTAACCTAACCTAACCTAACCTAACCTAACCTAACCTAACCTAACCTAACCTAACCTAACCTAACCTAACCTAACCTAACCTAACCTAACCTAACCTAACCTAACCTAACCTAACCTAACCTAACCTAACCTAACCTAACCTAACCTAACCTAACCTAACCTAACCTAACCTAACCTAACCTAACCTAACCTAACCTAACCTAACCTAACCTAACCTAACCTAACCTAACCTAACCTAACCTAACCTAACCTAACCTAACCTAACCTAACCTAACCTAACCTAACCTAACCTAACCTAACCTAACCTAACCTAACCTAACCTAACCTAACCTAACCTAACCTAACCTAACCTAACCTAACCTAACCTAACCTAACCTAACCTAACCTAACCTAACCTAACCTAACCTAACCTAACCTAACCTAACCTAACCTAACCTAACCTAACCTAACCTAACCTAACCTAACCTAACCTAACCTAACCTAACCTAACCTAACCTAACCTAACCTAACCTAACCTAACCTAACCTAACCTAACCTAACCTAACCTAACCTAACCTAACCTAACCTAACCTAACCTAACCTAACCTAACCTAACCTAACCTAACCTAACCTAACCTAACCTAACCTAACCTAACCTAACCTAACCTAACCTAACCTAACCTAACCTAACCTAACCTAACCTAACCTAACCTAACCTAACCTAACCTAACCTAACCTAACCTAACCTAACCTAACCTAACCTAACCTAACCTAACCTAACCTAACCTAACCTAACCTAACCTAACCTAACCTAACCTAACCTAACCTAACCTAACCTAACCTAACCTAACCTAACCTAACCTAACCTAACCTAACCTAACCTAACCTAACCTAACCTAACCTAACCTAACCTAACCTAACCTAACCTAACCTAACCTAACCTAACCTAACCTAACCTAACCTAACCTAACCTAACCTAACCTAACCTAACCTAACCTAACCTAACCTAACCTAACCTAACCTAACCTAACCTAACCTAACCTAACCTAACCTAACCTAACCTAACCTAACCTAACCTAACCTAACCTAACCTAACCTAACCTAACCTAACCTAACCTAACCTAACCTAACCTAACCTAACCTAACCTAACCTAACCTAACCTAACCTAACCTAACCTAACCTAACCTAACCTAACCTAACCTAACCTAACCTAACCTAACCTAACCTAACCTAACCTAACCTAACCTAACCTAACCTAACCTAACCTAACCTAACCTAACCTAACCTAACCTAACCTAACCTAACCTAACCTAACCTAACCTAACCTAACCTAACCTAACCTAACCTAACCTAACCTAACCTAACCTAACCTAACCTAACCTAACCTAACCTAACCTAACCTAACCTAACCTAACCTAACCTAACCTAACCTAACCTAACCTAACCTAACCTAACCTAACCTAACCTAACCTAACCTAACCTAACCTAACCTAACCTAACCTAACCTAACCTAACCTAACCTAACCTAACCTAACCTAACCTAACCTAACCTAACCTAACCTAACCTAACCTAACCTAACCTAACCTAACCTAACCTAACCTAACCTAACCTAACCTAACCTAACCTAACCTAACCTAACCTAACCTAACCTAACCTAACCTAACCTAACCTAACCTAACCTAACCTAACCTAACCTAACCTAACCTAACCTAACCTAACCTAACCTAACCTAACCTAACCTAACCTAACCTAACCTAACCTAACCTAACCTAACCTAACCTAACCTAACCTAACCTAACCTAACCTAACCTAACCTAACCTAACCTAACCTAACCTAACCTAACCTAACCTAACCTAACCTAACCTAACCTAACCTAACCTAACCTAACCTAACCTAACCTAACCTAACCTAACCTAACCTAACCTAACCTAACCTAACCTAACCTAACCTAACCTAACCTAACCTAACCTAACCTAACCTAACCTAACCTAACCTAACCTAACCTAACCTAACCTAACCTAACCTAACCTAACCTAACCTAACCTAACCTAACCTAACCTAACCTAACCTAACCTAACCTAACCTAACCTAACCTAACCTAACCTAACCTAACCTAACCTAACCTAACCTAACCTAACCTAACCTAACCTAACCTAACCTAACCTAACCTAACCTAACCTAACCTAACCTAACCTAACCTAACCTAACCTAACCTAACCTAACCTAACCTAACCTAACCTAACCTAACCTAACCTAACCTAACCTAACCTAACCTAACCTAACCTAACCTAACCTAACCTAACCTAACCTAACCTAACCTAACCATCTAACATTTTTTGGTTTTCTTGTTGGTATAGCGATTGTTTCGTGTTCTATTGACCTAAACTAGCTTAAATTTGACTAAATAAACAAGGGTGGTTAATTTCAACCCCTAAAAATTTGACTTTTTATATAAATATTTCTATACAAAAATTTTATTAAAATTTTCGAACTTTGCACCTATCCACTACCGGTAATTCTGCTTGCACGGTGGTGGTTCTTACTTTATATTGTCCGCTGTTAACAGCCCTTTATTTCAACACCACATTTGCATCAATATCTTATATAGTTTTTTAGTTATTTCGTAGTTTCTGTGAAAAAACATAGTTTTTGGCAAAATTTCATCAGTTTTATTAAGATAATTTCACTTTTTTCTATAGAGACCCTAGTGGTTTATCACACCATCGTGTAGGGCTCGTCAAGCCCTGTACGCCGATACCCCATTTGGGGGTGTTTGGAGACTTCCATCCCTTGTTTTTTCCCGCCGAACGCCTATTTTTTAACGAAAATTTAGCATATTTTTGCAGTTTCACATTAATAACTTCCCACAGTTGCAACATTCACTTTTCATTTTATTTTTACATTGTAGCTTATCAATAGAGGAATCTATAGACACCGCATTCGCCTCTCTGCCAGCACCCTAACACCTTAAAAAACCTTCATAGTGACCTATAATAACTATATACCTACGTCACGCAAGTAGCAAAACTTACATAGGGGGTGCATATACGAAGAATTAACATCTAACATTTTTTGGTTTTCTTGTTGGTATAGCGATTGTTTCGTGTTCTATTGACCTAAACTAGCTTAAATTTGACTAAATAAACAAGGGTGGTTAATTTCAACCCCTAAAAATTTGACTTTTTATATAAATATTTCTATACAAAAATTTTATTAAAATTTTCGAACTTTGCACCTATCCACTACCGGTAATTCTGCTTGCACGGTGGTGGTTCTTACCTTATATTGTCCGCTGTTAACAGCCCTTTATTTCAACACCACATTTGCATCAATATCTTATATAGTTTTTTAGTTATTTCGTAGTTTCTGTGAAAAAACATAGTTTTTGGCAAAATTTCATCAGTTTTATTAAGATAATTTCACTTTTTTCTATAGAGACCCTAGTGGTTTATCACACCATCGTGTAGGGCTCGTCAAGCCCTGTACGCCGATACCCCATTTGGGGGTGTTTGGAGACTTCCATCCCTTGTTTTTTCCCGCCGAACGCCTATTTTTTAACGAAAATTTAGCATATTTTTGCAGTTTCACATTAATAACTTCCCACAGTTGCAACATTCACTTTTCATTTTATTTTTACATTGTAGCTTATCAATAGAGGAATCTATAGACACCGCATTCGCCTCTCTGCCAGCACCCTAACACCTTAAAAAACCTTCATAGTGACCTATAATAACTATATACCTACGTCACGCAAGTAGCAAAACTTACATAGGGGGTGCATATACGAAGAATTAACATCTAACATTTTTTGGTTTTCTTGTTGGTATAGCGATTGTTTCGTGTTCTATTGACCTAAACTAGCTTAAATTTGACTAAATAAACAAGGGTGGTTAATTTCAACCCCTAAAAATTTGACTTTTTATATAAATATTTCTATACAAAAATTTTATTAAAATTTTCGAACTTTGCACCTATCCACTACCGGTAATTCTGCTTGCACGGTGGTGGTTCTTACCTTATATTGTCCGCTGTTAACAGCCCTTTATTTCAACACCACATTTGCATCAATATCTTATATAGTTTTTTAGTTATTTCGTAGTTTCTGTGAAAAAACATAGTTTTTGGCAAAATTTCATCAGTTTTATTAAGATAATTTCACTTTTTTCTATAGAGACCCTAGTGGTTTATCACACCATCGTGTAGGGCTCGTCAAGCCCTGTACGCCGATACCCCATTTGGGGGTGTTTGGAGACTTCCATCCCTTGTTTTTTCCCGCCGAACGCCTATTTTTTAACGAAAATTTAGCATATTTTTGCAGTTTCACATTAATAACTTCCCACAGTTGCAACATTCACTTTTCATTTTATTTTTACATTGTAGCTTATCAATAGAGGAATCTATAGACACCGCATTCGCCTCTCTGCCAGCACCCTAACACCTTAAAAAACCTTCATAGTGACCTATAATAACTATATACCTACGTCACGCAAGTAGCAAAACTTACATAGGGGGTGCATATACGAAGAATTAACATCTAACATTTTTTGGTTTTCTTGTTGGTATAGCGATTGTTTCGTGTTCTATTGACCTAAACTAGCTTAAATTTGACTAAATAAACAAGGGTGGTTAATTTCAACCCCTAAAAATTTGACTTTTTATATAAATATTTCTATACAAAAATTTTATTAAAATTTTCGAACTTTGCACCTATCCACTACCGGTAATTCTGCTTGCACGGTGGTGGTTCTTACCTTATATTGTCCGCTGTTAACAGCCCTTTATTTCAACACCACATTTGCATCAATATCTTATATAGTTTTTTAGTTATTTCGTAGTTTCTGTGAAAAAACATAGTTTTTGGCAAAATTTCATCAGTTTTATTAAGATAATTTCACTTTTTTCTATAGAGACCCTAGTGGTTTATCACACCATCGTGTAGGGCTCGTCAAGCCCTGTACGCCGATACCCCATTTGGGGGTGTTTGGAGACTTCCATCCCTTGTTTTTTCCCGCCGAACGCCTATTTTTTAACGAAAATTTAGCATATTTTTGCAGTTTCACATTAATAACTTCCCACAGTTGCAACATTCACTTTTCATTTTATTTTTACATTGTAGCTTATCAATAGAGGAATCTATAGACACCGCATTCGCCTCTCTGCCAGCACCCTAACACCTTAAAAAACCTTCATAGTGACCTATAATAACTATATACCTACGTCACGCAAGTAGCAAAACTTACATAGGGGGTGCATATACGAAGAATTAACATCTAACATTTTTTGGTTTTCTTGTTGGTATAGCGATTGTTTCGTGTTCTATTGACCTAAACTAGCTTAAATTTGACTAAATAAACAAGGGTGGTTAATTTCAACCCCTAAAAATTTGACTTTTTATATAAATATTTCTATACAAAAATTTTATTAAAATTTTCGAACTTTGCACCTATCCACTACCGGTAATTCTGCTTGCACGGTGGTGGTTCTTACCTTATATTGTCCGCTGTTAACAGCCCTTTATTTCAACACCACATTTGCATCAATATCTTATATAGTTTTTTAGTTATTTCGTAGTTTCTGTGAAAAAACATAGTTTTTGGCAAAATTTCATCAGTTTTATTAAGATAATTTCACTTTTTTCTATAGAGACCCTAGTGGTTTATCACACCATCGTGTAGGGCTCGTCAAGCCCTGTACGCCGATACCCCATTTGGGGGTGTTTGGAGACTTCCATCCCTTGTTTTTTTCAACCAAAAAGTTAGTAGTTGTAAGTTAGATTTAGGACTTGGTTTATTGACCACATATACAACCTTAGACAGTAGCTGAATAGCATATTAGACTGCGGCCCCTCTCTGCTAACAGCGCGGACTTGTTTGGCCCCTCGCCCGGCGGTGACAATTGCTTGTTATCCTTATAACTTACCATTTTGTGCCGCAGACGAGTGGGGTTTTTATGGACGCGTTCTAGCTGAGAGTTGGCTGATCTATTATATTGTTATACTTAAATAACTTTAGTTTGTGTAAGATTTATTAAGACAAGAGGTTTATTGACCTCAATAGATATATGGTTTATTAACCATTATTTAAAATTACACATAATTTTGACTAAATAATTGAAACTATTAAATCTATTCGGCAAATAATATTTATCTATTTACAGTTATATACATATATACATACTTACGAATTTATTACTACAATAATTAATTACTGACTAATAATACATGAGACGATTTTATAATAAAGTAAATTATACTGATTCTTGACTATACTAACATACAGCCGGACCCTATACACCCGTGCTAGTATTGATATACCGCGAACTCCCTACACCGCGAAAATGATCCGCACACCCAAGACCGAAACCGCAAGACCATCTATACTCGCAGACAGAGAGCCTAGACCCGCCCCCTCGTCTGCACTCGATCGTACAATTACTGTGAGAAAGAGTGCGGAAGAGGGAGACGGGAAGCCACAAAATCGTACTACGGAGGCTAAAGATTGTTTAAAAGAGGCAAAAGACCTGATGAATACGTCCAGGAATATTAAATCAGAGGTAAAAATTGGGGTAGGCTTAATACTCGACAGAATGGCCCACTTGGTGAAGGAGTCCGAGTTAGAGAACGCGATATTGCGGAAACAACCGAGTGGTGGCTTTCCTCGCCAACAAGAGTTATTCGACAAATTGGACGACATAATATCTACCCTTAAAGGGCAAACAAACAGAGACGCGGAAAACTTAAGGGTTGTGCGTGAAGAACTTAAGGACCTAAAGCAGGTTGCCATCGAACTGGATAAGAAAAGAGACAATTGTCCCAAAGTAATAAACGAAATAAATGGCCTGAAACAAAATATTGAGGTAATTAGAGAAAGCAGTTCTAAAATTGAGGACCTTCATTACAGTATTATTCAATACCAGAAAAAAGTATCAAAAGTAACGAAGGAATTAGTAGAAAATGGGAAATTGGACGACAGTGACGGAGAGCTTCTGAAAGAGCTCAAAAATATCAAAGAGACCATGAAAGGACTTGGGAGCCAACGCGATATGTCAGTATCAGTGCCTGATGTGACATCCTATGCGGAAGCCCTTAAGAAACCTACATTAAACACCGCACAAAAGTTCTCCGTCATTGTAGCCTCAAAAGGGGATAAGGAAACGAGTACAGAAATAGTAGAAAGGATGCGTGGGGCGCTGGACGCCAAGAAGAATGGGCTACAAGTGGAGCGCCTCAGAAAAATTAAAGATGGGAAGGTGGTTCTCAGTTGCGCCAGCAAGGAGGAATTGGAGAAGGCTACGGCGCGACTGAGAGGTGCCCAATTGGAGGTTGAAGAGGCCAAATACAGGAGGCCACTTGTGATCTTAAAAAACCTCCAAAGCTATAATACAGATGACGACATAAAGATGGCATTAAGTAGCCAAAATACACACCTCTTGGAGGACTTGTCGGCCGATGAGGCCTCCGTCGAAGTGAAATATAGGAGGAGGGCGAGGAACACTTCTGAGTGCCACGTCGTCCTCCAGGTTTCACCCATTTTGTGGCGGAGACTCACGTCGGCTGGCAAGTTATACATCGACCTCCAACTGGTTAGAGTACTCGACCAATCACCCTTGGTACAGTGCACGAAGTGCCTGGGCTTCGGCCACGGGCGAAAGCTTTGCACCGAGGATGCGGACCTATGCAATTACTGCGGTGGTACGCATCATAGGGCGGACTGTCCGCGGGTGGCCGAGGGCCAGGCGCCAAAGTGTATAAACTGTGCCAAGGCAAAATACGGAGTCACAGATCATATGGCGTACCACGATGACTGCCCCGTCCGCAAAAAGTGGGATGCGCTGGCACGAACTGCTATAGCATATTGCTGAGACGGTCGCTAGCGCACCATTATTGTGTAGACTGCATTTAATTTAATTCAGGTCTTCGTCTATTAATTGGAGACGACTTACAATAACAAATA
>OX411806.1:31010769-31015769 GCA_948253155.1 Leucoma salicis | reverse complement strand
ACCTAACCTAACCTAACCTAACCTAACCTAACCTAACCTAACCTAACCTAACCTAACCTAACCTAACCTAACCTAACCTAACCTAACCTAACCTAACCTAACCTAACCTAACCTAACCTAACCTAACCTAACCTAACCTAACCTAACCTAACCTAACCTAACCTAACCTAACCTAACCTAACCTAACCTAACCTAACCTAACCTAACCTAACCTAACCTAACCTAACCTAACCTAACCTAACCTAACCTAACCTAACCTAACCATCGAAATTTTTAGGTTTTTAGTGCGATTTTCAGTCTGTTTTTTGCTCCCTTTAGTTTCTTGTAATTATCCTTAGCATACTATACGTCAGCGGTTCCTTCAGAGCCCTGAAATTTTCAAAAATTTTTCTTACATATCATCTTAGTACATTTTCGTAAACTCACTTTTAAAATATTCAAGTTAACACTTACCTTCTGTCACTTATCCTCGGTCCACGTTGGTGGTTGAGGTCTTAAATTGTTCCTCGTTTAATAGCCTTTCATCCAATAGTAAATTTTTGTAGTATACCCTTCAGGTTTGTGTATAATAACGCACTATATAACAAAAAACGTTAATTTTTTGCTGAAAAATACCAAATTGCAACTTTATACTTACCATCCTGTCTGCTATCCTCGGTCCACGTTGGTGATTGAGGTCTTAGTTTGTTCGTCGTTTACAGGCCTTTCTATCGATACTACTTTTACGCAGATAATCCTTCAGGTTTCTGAAATATAACACAGTTTGTACCACAAAAAGTCGTTCGTAGAACATTTTTATCAGTTTTTGCAGCTTAACTTCACTTTTTTGTAAAGAGACCCTTCCGGTTTCTTCACCTATCGTGTAGTGCTCATCAAGCCCTACACGCCGATACCCCATTTGTGCCCTTTCTGATCACTCAACCCAACCCACCCTTTTCTCTACGACAGATAGAATTTAAACAATACACTAGAAGTAGAAAGAATTTGGACAACTACAGTAAAAATTTTTTATTTCATATTCGTTTAGTGACCACTATATACGTCCCAAATATACCCTTAAACCTTATCCAAACACCAATAGTTTCGCCACAAATTCAAAAACATTTCTCACATACATCTCATCCGTTCATTACCTCATTTACACAAATTTTAAGACAAAAGATGTTCGGAATACGTACACCGACGAAGAAGCGACCGCTTGTGCAACTAGTAGACATTGCCGATACAGGCATAGGTCTCCTCAATACTACTTTCGACATACCTATAATCGACCCAAAGCCTAGCTGCAGCAAAGACATGGATGCCCCTTCCCTCTGCGTTTCCTCCTTGATACCGGCACAAGACGGCCCTCAAATCAGCTCTAGCCCTCCAACCACAGAAACCTTGGCTCCTCTCACATTACCGGCCAAAATTAAAAGCAAACCCGTACCGTACGCTGTATCACCGCTCAAAGAACGATCAGAATACGCTGACACAATATCAGAAGCCCGTGCCTGTGTTACCAAGGCCAAAATTCACCTGTCCAACTCCAGGAATCTGAAGTCTGAAATTAAAACAGGTATTATCCAGGCCATAGACCGCTTGTTCTTAATCACAAAAGAACTTGCAACCAAAACAGACAAACCAAACCAGTGCCCAGTTACGCCGTTAAATCCGACTCAAGGAAACGACCTAAATAATTTAATACAAGAGCACATGCATGCTATCAAACAAAACAATGATAAAATAGATGAGCTCTCCGAAATGCTGCGTAAAAAGAGTTACGCCAGTGTTACGGCAGCACTACCAACAACGAAACCCACCGAACGAACCGCTCTGCACTCCATAGTAGTGAGCGCTACAGACGAAACAGAGTCAGGCGAACAAGTACTCGAGAGAATACGGAAGGTCGCCAATGCCAAGGATGGTGGAGTTTCGGTCGAGACCATCAGAAAAGGCAAAGACCGTAAAGTCATAGTGGGTTGCAGCACAGAAGAAGAAAGACAAAAACTAAAAAATCGACTAGTTAAAGCACCGGAACTGACCGTCAATGAGGTTAAAAATAGAGACCCCCTCGTGATCCTTAAGGACGTCCTCCAGTACAATACCGATGATGATATAATAGCAGCACTGAGAAACCAAAATAGCTCTCTTTTCAAAGATATTGATAAAGCTGAAAATAGGATAACCGTTGCATACCTAGGATAACCGTTGCATACCGAAGACGCACTAGAAATCCACTTATTAACCATGTGATACTCAAAGTCTCACCAAAACTCTGGCAACGTATAACGCAAACCGAAACGGTGCATGTGGACCTTCAACGCATCAAGGTATCGGATCAATCGCCCTTGACTCAGTGCTCAATGTGCCTCGCCTATGGACACAGCCGGCGACAATGCAAGGAACAAGAAGCAAAGTGCAGCCACTGTGGGGGTTCACACCTCAAAGAGAAATGCACGGAATGGCAGGCTGGCTCTAGGCCCTCTTGCTGTAATTGTACCCTTGCTAAAATTGAAAACGCGCAGCATAATGCCTTCAGCGATGAATGCTTAGTTCGCAAAAGGTGGGATGCTATAGCGAGGTCCCGGGTAGCGTATTGTTAAAGGCGTCCCTACGAACTTGATAGCAAAATACACATTCGCGCAGATAAATCTACAGAGAATGAAATTGGCTCAAGAAGAACTTCTTATAGAAGCGGAGAAGAAACGCATCGCGGTGGCATTACTGCAGGAGCCCTATGTTGGTGGTTTTAAGAATGTGAGGGGTTACCAGGGTGTACGTATTTTCCAGAACCCGGATCCTGGAATTGAGACAGTGAAGGCTGCAATCGCCATATTTGACCCGGATCTAGAGGTCGAGCTATACCCAGAACTCACCAACAACAATATAGTAACGATAAAAATCAAAACCATAGCATGGACACTTGTAGTTATATCCTTTTACTTTGAACCAAATAAACCCATAGAACCATACTTAGATATTTTACTGAAATCAATAGAAAAATCACAGCTTACTAACACAATAGTCGCAGGAGATGCAAACGCTAAGAGTTGTTGGTGGGGGAGCTCGACTACTAATCGCAGGGGGGAAATAATGGCTGGAATGCTCTACGAGGCAGACCTCCAAGTCCTTAATATGGGCGAAACCCCCACCTTTGACACTATTAGGGGTCACCAACACTTAACCAGTCATGTAGACATCACAGCCTGTACCACTGACTTACTCAACCTGATCACGGACTGGAGAGTGGTACAAACCTTGACTTCGTCGGATCATAATGGCATCTTGTTTGACATAAATCTCCAAAAATCAACCGGAACCACCATACATAGAACTACCCGAATTTATAACACCAAGAAAGCGAATTGGGGCCGGTTTGTCGAAAAATTAAATCAATTAAATTCAGATCAAAACATAACCTCCGATAATATCAATGCAATAACCCAATCACCCCAATTAGAATCAGTGATAGCCCAATATATAGATAACATAACTACATCATGCAACAAATTTATACCTAAAAAGAAAAATTACGAAAAACTTACCATGCCGTGGTGGTCTCAGGAACTCGCTGCCGCCAAGAAGGAGATGAAGACCAGGAAGCGCCGTATCTGGTGCGCTGCTCCCATTCGTAGGGCCAAAGTAGTAGAAGAGTACCTGCAACAAAAGGCAATATATGAAAAAATGGTAAAGAATGCACAAACCACCAGTTGGAAAGAGTTTTGTTGTAAACAAGACAAGGAAGGGATGTGGCAAGGTATTTACAGAGTCATAGGCAGAACCACGAGGCGCGAAGAAGATCTACCCCTCATTGGACCGACTGGAGAGTCACTTAGCTCACAAGACTCAGCTAAACTCTTAACAGAAACCTTTTATCCGGATGACAAAGAAAATGAAGACAATACTTACCACCGACAAATAAGAGAAATGGCCAAAGCCCTGAATGCGGATCTTCACAATAACGAGCCTTCGTTCACCCCACTAGAGCTAGAAAATGCTGTTAAGAGTTTTAACCCAAAGAAGGCCCCAGGATCGGACGGCTTAACTGCGGATATTTGTAAACAGGTTATTAGTTCGAACCCTAACATCTTTCTGACACTCATGAATAAATGCTTACAGCTTGGATGTTTCCCAAATATTTGGAAAGAAGCCACTGTCATAGTCCTCAAAAAGCCGGGTAGAAACGACTACAGAAATCCCAAGTCTTATAGACCCATTGGGCTCCTACCTGTAATGGGAAAGATCTTCCCAAGTCTTATAGACCCATTGGGCTCCTACCTGTAATGGGAAAGATCTTAGAAAAGATGGTGGTAGCTCGACTGAAATGGCATCTGATACCTAGGACGAGTACTCGCCAGTTTGGCTTCACGCCCCAGAAAAGCGCTGAGGACTCCCTCTGTACTCTGATGCAGTACGTTCGGCAAAAGCTTAGTGACAAAAAGCTAATAGCCATAGTCTCATTGGATATAGAGGGGGCCTTTGATAGCGCCTGGTGGCCAGCTATAAAAGTGCGACTGGCTGAGGAAAAATGTCCGGAAGGTATCAGAAAAATCATGGATAGTTACTTATGTAATCGAAGTGTTGAAGTGAGATACGCCGGAACTAAGAACAAGAAAGTAACAAAACAGGGCTGCGTGCAAGGTTCTATTGGCGGCCCGATTCTTTGGAATTTACTAATAGATCCACTATTAAAGGACCTCGAGGGGCGGGGGGATTATATTCACGCGTTCGCTGATGATATTCTCCTCGTATTTGATGGAAACACTGCAAACGACATAGAACGACGCGCCAATGATGCCCTTGACTATGTTTATAGGTGGGGTGTCAAAAACAAATTAAAATTCGCCCCAAATAAAACCACCGCAATGCTAATTACCAACAAGCTAAAGTATGACGCCCCACTTCTGAGCATGGGCGGGGTTGCTATTGGCATGTCTGAACATATCAAGATTTTAGGTCTCACGATCGATAGTAAGCTAACATTTAATACACATATATCGAATACCTGCAAAAAAGCT
>OX411806.1:30985769-31005769 GCA_948253155.1 Leucoma salicis | reverse complement strand
TGTGAAAAAACATAGTTTTTGGCAAAATTTCATCAGTTTTATTAGGATAATTTTACTTTTTTCTATAGAGACCCTAGTGGTTTATCACACCATCGTGTAGGGCTCGTCAAGCCCTGTACGCCGATACCCCATTTGGGGGTGTTTGGAGACTTCCATCCCTTGTTTTTTCCCGCCGAACGCCTATTTTTTAACGAAAATTTAGTATATTTTTGCAGTTTCACATTAATAACTTCCCACAGTTGCAACATTCACTTTTCATTTTATTTTTACATTGTAGCTTATCAATAGAGGAATCTATAGACACCGCATTCGCCACTCTGCCAGCACCCTAACACCGTAAAAAACCTTCATAGTGACTTATAATAACTATATACCTACGTCACATAAGTAGCAAAACTTACATAGGGGGTGCATATACGAAGAATTAACATCTAACATTTTTTGGTTTTCTTGTTGGTATAGCGATTGTTTCGTGTTCTATTGACCTAAACTAGCTTAAATTTGACTAAATAAACAAGGGTGGTTAATTTCAACCCCTAAAAATTTGACTTTTTATATAAATATTTCTATACAAAAATTTTATTAAAATTTTCGAACTTTGCACCTATCCACTACCGGTAATTCTGCTTGCACGGTGGTGGTTCTTACCTTAGATTGTCCGCTGTTAACAGCCCTTTATTTCAACACCACATTTGTAGCAATATCTCATAAAGTTTTTTAGTTATTTCGTAGTTTCTGTGAAAAAACATAGTTTTTGGCAAAATTTCATCAGTTTTATTAGGATAATTTTACTTTTTTCTATAGAGACCCTAGTGGTTTATCACACCATCGTGTAGGGCTCGTCAAGCCCTGTACGCCGATACCCCATTTGGGGGTGTTTGGAGACTTCCATCCCTTGTTTTTTCCCGCCGAACGCCTATTTTTTAACGAAAATTTAGTATATTTTTGCAGTTTCACATTAATAACTTCCCACAGTTGCAACATTCACTTTTCATTTTATTTTTACATTGTAGCTTATCAATAGAGGAATCTATAGACACCGCATTCGCCACTCTGCCAGCACCCTAACACCGTAAAAAACCTTCATAGTGACTTATAATAACTATATACCTACGTCACATAAGTAGCAAAACTTACATAGGGGGTGCATATACGAAGAATTAACATCTAACATTTTTTGGTTTTCTTGTTGGTATAGCGATTGTTTCGTGTTCTATTGACCTAAACTAGCTTAAATTTGACTAAATAAACAAGGGTGGTTAATTTCAACCCCTAAAAATTTGACTTTTTATATAAATATTTCTATACAAAAATTTTATTAAAATTTTCGAACTTTGCACCTATCCACTACCGGTAATTCTGCTTGCACGGTGGTGGTTCTTACCTTAGATTGTCCGCTGTTAACAGCCCTTTATTTCAACACCACATTTGTAGCAATATCTCATAAAGTTTTTTAGTTATTTCGTAGTTTCTGTGAAAAAACATAGTTTTTGGCAAAATTTCATCAGTTTTATTAGGATAATTTTACTTTTTTCTATAGAGACCCTAGTGGTTTATCACACCATCGTGTAGGGCTCGTCAAGCCCTGTACGCCGATACCCCATTTGGGGGTGTTTGGAGACTTCCATCCCTTGTTTTTTCCCCCCTTGTTTTTTCCCGCCGAACGCCTATTTTTTAACGAAAATTTAGTATATTTTTGCAGTTTCACATTAATAACTTCCCACAGTTGCAACATTCACTTTTCATTTTATTTTTACATTGTAGCTTATCAATAGAGGAATCTATAGACACCGCATTCGCCACTCTGCCAGCACCCTAACACCGTAAAAAACCTTCATAGTGACTTATAATAACTATATACCTACGTCACATAAGTAGCAAAACTTACATAGGGGGTGCATATACGAAGAATTAACATCTAACATTTTTTGGTTTTCTTGTTGGTATAGCGATTGTTTCGTGTTCTATTGACCTAAACTAGCTTAAATTTGACTAAATAAACAAGGGTGGTTAATTTCAACCCCTAAAAATTTGACTTTTTATATAAATATTTCTATACAAAAATTTTATTAAAATTTTCGAACTTTGCACCTATCCACTACCGGTAATTCTGCTTGCACGGTGGTGGTTCTTACCTTAGATTGTCCGCTGTTAACAGCCCTTTATTTCAACACCACATTTGTAGCAATATCTCATAAAGTTTTTTAGTTATTTCGTAGTTTCTGTGAAAAAACATAGTTTTTGGCAAAATTTCATCAGTTTTATTAGGATAATTTTACTTTTTTCTATAGAGACCCTAGTGGTTTATCACACCATCGTGTAGGGCTCGTCAAGCCCTGTACGCCGATACCCCATTTGGGGGTGTTTGGAGACTTCCATCCCTTGTTTTTTCCCGCCGAACGCCTATTTTTTAACGAAAATTTAGTATATTTTTGCAGTTTCACATTAATAACTTCCCACAGTTGCAACATTCACTTTTCATTTTATTTTTACATTGTAGCTTATCAATAGAGGAATCTATAGACACCGCATTCGCCACTCTGCCAGCACCCTAACACCGTAAAAAACCTTCATAGTGACTTATAATAACTATATACCTACGTCACATAAGTAGCAAAACTTACATAGGGGGTGCATATACGAAGAATTAACATCTAACATTTTTTGGTTTTCTTGTTGGTATAGCGATTGTTTCGTGTTCTATTGACCTAAACTAGCTTAAATTTGACTAAATAAACAAGGGTGGTTAATTTCAACCCCTAAAAATTTGACTTTTTATATAAATATTTCTATACAAAAATTTTATTAAAATTTTCGAACTTTGCACCTATCCACTACCGGTAATTCTGCTTGCACGGTGGTGGTTCTTACCTTAGATTGTCCGCTGTTAACAGCCCTTTATTTCAACACCACATTTGTAGCAATATCTCATAAAGTTTTTTAGTTATTTCGTAGTTTCTGTGAAAAAACATAGTTTTTGGCAAAATTTCATCAGTTTTATTAGGATAATTTTACTTTTTTCTATAGAGACCCTAGTGGTTTATCACACCATCGTGTAGGGCTCGTCAAGCCCTGTACGCCGATACCCCATTTGGGGGTGTTTGGAGACTTCCATCCCTTGTTTTTTCCCGCCGAACGCCTATTTTTTAACGAAAATTTAGTATATTTTTGCAGTTTCACATTAATAACTTCCCACAGTTGCAACATTCACTTTTCATTTTATTTTTACATTGTAGCTTATCAATAGAGGAATCTATAGACACCGCATTCGCCACTCTGCCAGCACCCTAACACCGTAAAAAACCTTCATAGTGACTTATAATAACTATATACCTACGTCACATAAGTAGCAAAACTTACATAGGGGGTGCATATACGAAGAATTAACATCTAACATTTTTTGGTTTTCTTGTTGGTATAGCGATTGTTTCGTGTTCTATTGACCTAAACTAGCTTAAATTTGACTAAATAAACAAGGGTGGTTAATTTCAACCCCTAAAAATTTGACTTTTTATATAAATATTTCTATACAAAAATTTTATTAAAATTTTCGAACTTTGCACCTATCCACTACCGGTAATTCTGCTTGCACGGTGGTGGTTCTTACCTTAGATTGTCCGCTGTTAACAGCCCTTTATTTCAACACCACATTTGTAGCAATATCTCATAAAGTTTTTTAGTTATTTCGTAGTTTCTGTGAAAAAACATAGTTTTTGGCAAAATTTCATCAGTTTTATTAGGATAATTTTACTTTTTTCTATAGAGACCCTAGTGGTTTATCACACCATCGTGTAGGGCTCGTCAAGCCCTGTACGCCGATACCCCATTTGGGGGTGTTTGGAGACTTCCATCCCTTGTTTTTTCCCGCCGAACGCCTATTTTTTAACGAAAATTTAGTATATTTTTGCAGTTTCACATTAATAACTTCCCACAGTTGCAACATTCACTTTTCATTTTATTTTTACATTGTAGCTTATCAATAGAGGAATCTATAGACACCGCATTCGCCACTCTGCCAGCACCCTAACACCGTAAAAAACCTTCATAGTGACTTATAATAACTATATACCTACGTCACATAAGTAGCAAAACTTACATAGGGGGTGCATATACGAAGAATTAACATCTAACATTTTTTGGTTTTCTTGTTGGTATAGCGATTGTTTCGTGTTCTATTGACCTAAACTAGCTTAAATTTGACTAAATAAACAAGGGTGGTTAATTTCAACCCCTAAAAATTTGACTTTTTATATAAATATTTCTATACAAAAATTTTATTAAAATTTTCGAACTTTGCACCTATCCACTACCGGTAATTCTGCTTGCACGGTGGTGGTTCTTACCTTAGATTGTCCGCTGTTAACAGCCCTTTATTTCAACACCACATTTGTAGCAATATCTCATAAAGTTTTTTAGTTATTTCGTAGTTTCTGTGAAAAAACATAGTTTTTGGCAAAATTTCATCAGTTTTATTAGGATAATTTTACTTTTTTCTATAGAGACCCTAGTGGTTTATCACACCATCGTGTAGGGCTCGTCAAGCCCTGTACGCCGATACCCCATTTGGGGGTGTTTGGAGACTTCCATCCCTTGTTTTTTCCCGCCGAACGCCTATTTTTTAACGAAAATTTAGTATATTTTTGCAGTTTCACATTAATAACTTCCCACAGTTGCAACATTCACTTTTCATTTTATTTTTACATTGTAGCTTATCAATAGAGGAATCTATAGACACCGCATTCGCCACTCTGCCAGCACCCTAACACCGTAAAAAACCTTCATAGTGACTTATAATAACTATATACCTACGTCACATAAGTAGCAAAACTTACATAGGGGGTGCATATACGAAGAATTAACATCTAACATTTTTTGGTTTTCTTGTTGGTATAGCGATTGTTTCGTGTTCTATTGACCTAAACTAGCTTAAATTTGACTAAATAAACAAGGGTGGTTAATTTCAACCCCTAAAAATTTGACTTTTTATATAAATATTTCTATACAAAAATTTTATTAAAATTTTCGAACTTTGCACCTATCCACTACCGGTAATTCTGCTTGCACGGTGGTGGTTCTTACCTTAGATTGTCCGCTGTTAACAGCCCTTTATTTCAACACCACATTTGTAGCAATATCTCATAAAGTTTTTTAGTTATTTCGTAGTTTCTGTGAAAAAACATAGTTTTTGGCAAAATTTCATCAGTTTTATTAGGATAATTTTACTTTTTTCTATAGAGACCCTAGTGGTTTATCACACCATCGTGTAGGGCTCGTCAAGCCCTGTACGCCGATACCCCATTTGGGGGTGTTTGGAGACTTCCATCCCTTGTTTTTTCCCGCCGAACGCCTATTTTTTAACGAAAATTTAGTATATTTTTGCAGTTTCACATTAATAACTTCCCACAGTTGCAACATTCACTTTTCATTTTATTTTTACATTGTAGCTTATCAATAGAGGAATCTATAGACACCGCATTCGCCACTCTGCCAGCACCCTAACACCGTAAAAAACCTTCATAGTGACTTATAATAACTATATACCTACGTCACATAAGTAGCAAAACTTACATAGGGGGTGCATATACGAAGAATTAACATCTAACATTTTTTGGTTTTCTTGTTGGTATAGCGATTGTTTCGTGTTCTATTGACCTAAACTAGCTTAAATTTGACTAAATAAACAAGGGTGGTTAATTTCAACCCCTAAAAATTTGACTTTTTATATAAATATTTCTATACAAAAATTTTATTAAAATTTTCGAACTTTGCACCTATCCACTACCGGTAATTCTGCTTGCACGGTGGTGGTTCTTACCTTAGATTGTCCGCTGTTAACAGCCCTTTATTTCAACACCACATTTGTAGCAATATCTCATAAAGTTTTTTAGTTATTTCGTAGTTTCTGTGAAAAAACATAGTTTTTGGCAAAATTTCATCAGTTTTATTAGGATAATTTTACTTTTTTCTATAGACACCCTAGTGGTTTATCACACCATCGTGTAGGGCTCGTCAAGCCCTGTACGCCGATACCCCATTTGGGGGTGTTTGGAGACTTCCATCCCTTGTTTTTTCCCGCCGAACGCCTATTTTTTAACGAAAATTTAGTATATTTTTGCAGTTTCACATTAATAACTTCCCACAGTTGCAACATTCACTTTTCATTTTATTTTTACATTGTAGCTTATCAATAGAGGAATCTATAGACACCGCATTCGCCACTCTGCCAGCACCCTAACACCGTAAAAAACCTTCATAGTGACTTATAATAACTATATACCTACGTCACATAAGTAGCAAAACTTACATAGGGGGTGCATATACGAAGAATTAACATCTAACATTTTTTGGTTTTCTTGTTGGTATAGCGATTGTTTCGTGTTCTATTGACCTAAACTAGCTTAAATTTGACTAAATAAACAAGGGTGGTTAATTTCAACCCCTAAAAATTTGACTTTTTATATAAATATTTCTATACAAAAATTTTATTAAAATTTTCGAACTTTGCACCTATCCACTACCGGTAATTCTGCTTGCACGGTGGTGGTTCTTACCTTAGATTGTCCGCTGTTAACAGCCCTTTATTTCAACACCACATTTGTAGCAATATCTCATAAAGTTTTTTAGTTATTTCGTAGTTTCTGTGAAAAAACATAGTTTTTGGCAAAATTTCATCAGTTTTATTAGGATAATTTTACTTTTTTCTATAGAGACCCTAGTGGTTTATCACACCATCGTGTAGGGCTCGTCAAGCCCTGTACGCCGATACCCCATTTGGGGGTGTTTGGAGACTTCCATCCCTTGTTTTTTCCCGCCGAACGCCTATTTTTTAACGAAAATTTAGTATATTTTTGCAGTTTCACATTAATAACTTCCCACAGTTGCAACATTCACTTTTCATTTTATTTTTACATTGTAGCTTATCAATAGAGGAATCTATAGACACCGCATTCGCCACTCTGCCAGCACCCTAACACCGTAAAAAACCTTCATAGTGACTTATAATAACTATATACCTACGTCACATAAGTAGCAAAACTTACATAGGGGGTGCATATACGAAGAATTAACATCTAACATTTTTTGGTTTTCTTGTTGGTATAGCGATTGTTTCGTGTTCTATTGACCTAAACTAGCTTAAATTTGACTAAATAAACAAGGGTGGTTAATTTCAACCCCTAAAAATTTGACTTTTTATATAAATATTTCTATACAAAAATTTTATTAAAATTTTCGAACTTTGCACCTATCCACTACCGGTAATTCTGCTTGCACGGTGGTGGTTCTTACCTTAGATTGTCCGCTGTTAACAGCCCTTTATTTCAACACCACATTTGTAGCAATATCTCATAAAGTTTTTTAGTTATTTCGTAGTTTCTGTGAAAAAACATAGTTTTTGGCAAAATTTCATCAGTTTTATTAGGATAATTTTACTTTTTTCTATAGAGACCCTAGTGGTTTATCACACCATCGTGTAGGGCTCGTCAAGCCCTGTACGCCGATACCCCATTTGGGGGTGTTTGGAGACTTCCATCCCTTGTTTTTTCCCGCCGAACGCCTATTTTTTAACGAAAATTTAGTATATTTTTGCAGTTTCACATTAATAACTTCCCACAGTTGCAACATTCACTTTTCATTTTATTTTTACATTGTAGCTTATCAATAGAGGAATCTATAGACACCGCATTCGCCACTCTGCCAGCACCCTAACACCGTAAAAAACCTTCATAGTGACTTATAATAACTATATACCTACGTCACATAAGTAGCAAAACTTACATAGGGGGTGCATATACGAAGAATTAACATCTAACATTTTTTGGTTTTCTTGTTGGTATAGCGATTGTTTCGTGTTCTATTGACCTAAACTAGCTTAAATTTGACTAAATAAACAAGGGTGGTTAATTTCAACCCCTAAAAATTTGACTTTTTATATAAATATTTCTATACAAAAATTTTATTAAAATTTTCGAACTTTGCACCTATCCACTACCGGTAATTCTGCTTGCACGGTGGTGGTTCTTACCTTAGATTGTCCGCTGTTAACAGCCCTTTATTTCAACACCACATTTGTAGCAATATCTCATAAAGTTTTTTAGTTATTTCGTAGTTTCTGTGAAAAAACATAGTTTTTGGCAAAATTTCATCAGTTTTATTAGGATAATTTTACTTTTTTCTATAGAGACCCTAGTGGTTTATCACACCATCGTGTAGGGCTCGTCAAGCCCTGTACGCCGATACCCCATTTGGGGGTGTTTGGAGACTTCCATCCCTTGTTTTTTCCCGCCGAACGCCTATTTTTTAACGAAAATTTAGTATATTTTTGCAGTTTCACATTAATAACTTCCCACAGTTGCAACATTCACTTTTCATTTTATTTTTACATTGTAGCTTATCAATAGAGGAATCTATAGACACCGCATTCGCCACTCTGCCAGCACCCTAACACCGTAAAAAACCTTCATAGTGACTTATAATAACTATATACCTACGTCACATAAGTAGCAAAACTTACATAGGGGGTGCATATACGAAGAATTAACATCTAACATTTTTTGGTTTTCTTGTTGGTATAGCGATTGTTTCGTGTTCTATTGACCTAAACTAGCTTAAATTTGACTAAATAAACAAGGGTGGTTAATTTCAACCCCTAAAAATTTGACTTTTTATATAAATATTTCTATACAAAAATTTTATTAAAATTTTCGAACTTTGCACCTATCCACTACCGGTAATTCTGCTTGCACGGTGGTGGTTCTTACCTTAGATTGTCCGCTGTTAACAGCCCTTTATTTCAACACCACATTTGTAGCAATATCTCATAAAGTTTTTTAGTTATTTCGTAGTTTCTGTGAAAAAACATAGTTTTTGGCAAAATTTCATCAGTTTTATTAGGATAATTTTACTTTTTTCTATAGAGACCCTAGTGGTTTATCACACCATCGTGTAGGGCTCGTCAAGCCCTGTACGCCGATACCCCATTTGGGGGTGTTTGGAGACTTCCATCCCTTGTTTTTTCCCGCCGAACGCCTATTTTTTAACGAAAATTTAGTATATTTTTGCAGTTTCACATTAATAACTTCCCACAGTTGCAACATTCACTTTTCATTTTATTTTTACATTGTAGCTTATCAATAGAGGAATCTATAGACACCGCATTCGCCACTCTGCCAGCACCCTAACACCGTAAAAAACCTTCATAGTGACTTATAATAACTATATACCTACGTCACATAAGTAGCAAAACTTACATAGGGGGTGCATATACGAAGAATTAACATCTAACATTTTTTGGTTTTCTTGTTGGTATAGCGATTGTTTCGTGTTCTATTGACCTAAACTAGCTTAAATTTGACTAAATAAACAAGGGTGGTTAATTTCAACCCCTAAAAATTTGACTTTTTATATAAATATTTCTATACAAAAATTTTATTAAAATTTTCGAACTTTGCACCTATCCACTACCGGTAATTCTGCTTGCACGGTGGTGGTTCTTACCTTAGATTGTCCGCTGTTAACAGCCCTTTATTTCAACACCACATTTGTAGCAATATCTCATAAAGTTTTTTAGTTATTTCGTAGTTTCTGTGAAAAAACATAGTTTTTGGCAAAATTTCATCAGTTTTATTAGGATAATTTTACTTTTTTCTATAGAGACCCTAGTGGTTTATCACACCATCGTGTAGGGCTCGTCAAGCCCTGTACGCCGATACCCCATTTGGGGGTGTTTGGAGACTTCCATCCCTTGTTTTTTCCCGCCGAACGCCTATTTTTTAACGAAAATTTAGTATATTTTTGCAGTTTCACATTAATAACTTCCCACAGTTGCAACATTCACTTTTCATTTTATTTTTACATTGTAGCTTATCAATAGAGGAATCTATAGACACCGCATTCGCCACTCTGCCAGCACCCTAACACCGTAAAAAACCTTCATAGTGACTTATAATAACTATATACCTACGTCACATAAGTAGCAAAACTTACATAGGGGGTGCATATACGAAGAATTAACATCTAACATTTTTTGGTTTTCTTGTTGGTATAGCGATTGTTTCGTGTTCTATTGACCTAAACTAGCTTAAATTTGACTAAATAAACAAGGGTGGTTAATTTCAACCCCTAAAAATTTGACTTTTTATATAAATATTTCTATACAAAAATTTTATTAAAATTTTCGAACTTTGCACCTATCCACTACCGGTAATTCTGCTTGCACGGTGGTGGTTCTTACCTTAGATTGTCCGCTGTTAACAGCCCTTTATTTCAACACCACATTTGTAGCAATATCTCATAAAGTTTTTTAGTTATTTCGTAGTTTCTGTGAAAAAACATAGTTTTTGGCAAAATTTCATCAGTTTTATTAGGATAATTTTACTTTTTTCTATAGAGACCCTAGTGGTTTATCACACCATCGTGTAGGGCTCGTCAAGCCCTGTACGCCGATACCCCATTTGGGGGTGTTTGGAGACTTCCATCCCTTGTTTTTTCCCGCCGAACGCCTATTTTTTAACGAAAATTTAGTATATTTTTGCAGTTTCACATTAATAACTTCCCACAGTTGCAACATTCACTTTTCATTTTATTTTTACATTGTAGCTTATCAATAGAGGAATCTATAGACACCGCATTCGCCACTCTGCCAGCACCCTAACACCGTAAAAAACCTTCATAGTGACTTATAATAACTATATACCTACGTCACATAAGTAGCAAAACTTACATAGGGGGTGCATATACGAAGAATTAACATCTAACATTTTTTGGTTTTCTTGTTGGTATAGCGATTGTTTCGTGTTCTATTGACCTAAACTAGCTTAAATTTGACTAAATAAACAAGGGTGGTTAATTTCAACCCCTAAAAATTTGACTTTTTATATAAATATTTCTATACAAAAATTTTATTAAAATTTTCGAACTTTGCACCTATCCACTACCGGTAATTCTGCTTGCACGGTGGTGGTTCTTACCTTAGATTGTCCGCTGTTAACAGCCCTTTATTTCAACACCACATTTGTAGCAATATCTCATAAAGTTTTTTAGTTATTTCGTAGTTTCTGTGAAAAAACATAGTTTTTGGCAAAATTTCATCAGTTTTATTAGGATAATTTTACTTTTTTCTATAGAGACCCTAGTGGTTTATCACACCATCGTGTAGGGCTCGTCAAGCCCTGTACGCCGATACCCCATTTGGGGGTGTTTGGAGACTTCCATCCCTTGTTTTTTCCCGCCGAACGCCTATTTTTTAACGAAAATTTAGTATATTTTTGCAGTTTCACATTAATAACTTCCCACAGTTGCAACATTCACTTTTCATTTTATTTTTACATTGTAGCTTATCAATAGAGGAATCTATAGACACCGCATTCGCCACTCTGCCAGCACCCTAACACCGTAAAAAACCTTCATAGTGACTTATAATAACTATATACCTACGTCACATAAGTAGCAAAACTTACATAGGGGGTGCATATACGAAGAATTAACATCTAACATTTTTTGGTTTTCTTGTTGGTATAGCGATTGTTTCGTGTTCTATTGACCTAAACTAGCTTAAATTTGACTAAATAAACAAGGGTGGTTAATTTCAACCCCTAAAAATTTGACTTTTTATATAAATATTTCTATACAAAAATTTTATTAAAATTTTCGAACTTTGCACCTATCCACTACCGGTAATTCTGCTTGCACGGTGGTGGTTCTTACCTTAGATTGTCCGCTGTTAACAGCCCTTTATTTCAACACCACATTTGTAGCAATATCTCATAAAGTTTTTTAGTTATTTCGTAGTTTCTGTGAAAAAACATAGTTTTTGGCAAAATTTCATCAGTTTTATTAGGATAATTTTACTTTTTTCTATAGAGACCCTAGTGGTTTATCACACCATCGTGTAGGGCTCGTCAAGCCCTGTACGCCGATACCCCATTTGGGGGTGTTTGGAGACTTCCATCCCTTGTTTTTTCCCGCCGAACGCCTATTTTTTAACGAAAATTTAGTATATTTTTGCAGTTTCACATTAATAACTTCCCACAGTTGCAACATTCACTTTTCATTTTATTTTTACATTGTAGCTTATCAATAGAGGAATCTATAGACACCGCATTCGCCACTCTGCCAGCACCCTAACACCGTAAAAAACCTTCATAGTGACTTATAATAACTATATACCTACGTCACATAAGTAGCAAAACTTACATAGGGGGTGCATATACGAAGAATTAACATCTAACATTTTTTGGTTTTCTTGTTGGTATAGCGATTGTTTCGTGTTCTATTGACCTAAACTAGCTTAAATTTGACTAAATAAACAAGGGTGGTTAATTTCAACCCCTAAAAATTTGACTTTTTATATAAATATTTCTATACAAAAATTTTATTAAAATTTTCGAACTTTGCACCTATCCACTACCGGTAATTCTGCTTGCACGGTGGTGGTTCTTACCTTAGATTGTCCGCTGTTAACAGCCCTTTATTTCAACACCACATTTGTAGCAATATCTCATAAAGTTTTTTAGTTATTTCGTAGTTTCTGTGAAAAAACATAGTTTTTGGCAAAATTTCATCAGTTTTATTAGGATAATTTTACTTTTTTCTATAGAGACCCTAGTGGTTTATCACACCATCGTGTAGGGCTCGTCAAGCCCTGTACGCCGATACCCCATTTGGGGGTGTTTGGAGACTTCCATCCCTTGTTTTTTCCCGCCGAACGCCTATTTTTTAACGAAAATTTAGTATATTTTTGCAGTTTCACATTAATAACTTCCCACAGTTGCAACATTCACTTTTCATTTTATTTTTACATTGTAGCTTATCAATAGAGGAATCTATAGACACCGCATTCGCCACTCTGCCAGCACCCTAACACCGTAAAAAACCTTCATAGTGACTTATAATAACTATATACCTACGTCACATAAGTAGCAAAACTTACATAGGGGGTGCATATACGAAGAATTAACATCTAACATTTTTTGGTTTTCTTGTTGGTATAGCGATTGTTTCGTGTTCTATTGACCTAAACTAGCTTAAATTTGACTAAATAAACAAGGGTGGTTAATTTCAACCCCTAAAAATTTGACTTTTTATATAAATATTTCTATACAAAAATTTTATTAAAATTTTCGAACTTTGCACCTATCCACTACCGGTAATTCTGCTTGCACGGTGGTGGTTCTTACCTTAGATTGTCCGCTGTTAACAGCCCTTTATTTCAACACCACATTTGTAGCAATATCTCATAAAGTTTTTTAGTTATTTCGTAGTTTCTGTGAAAAAACATAGTTTTTGGCAAAATTTCATCAGTTTTATTAGGATAATTTTACTTTTTTCTATAGAGACCCTAGTGGTTTATCACACCATCGTGTAGGGCTCGTCAAGCCCTGTACGCCGATACCCCATTTGGGGGTGTTTGGAGACTTCCATCCCTTGTTTTTTCCCGCCGAACGCCTATTTTTTAACGAAAATTTAGTATATTTTTGCAGTTTCACATTAATAACTTCCCACAGTTGCAACATTCACTTTTCATTTTATTTTTACATTGTAGCTTATCAATAGAGGAATCTATAGACACCGCATTCGCCACTCTGCCAGCACCCTAACACCGTAAAAAACCTTCATAGTGACTTATAATAACTATATACCTACGTCACATAAGTAGCAAAACTTACATAGGGGGTGCATATACGAAGAATTAACATCTAACATTTTTTGGTTTTCTTGTTGGTATAGCGATTGTTTCGTGTTCTATTGACCTAAACTAGCTTAAATTTGACTAAATAAACAAGGGTGGTTAATTTCAACCCCTAAAAATTTGACTTTTTATATAAATATTTCTATACAAAAATTTTATTAAAATTTTCGAACTTTGCACCTATCCACTACCGGTAATTCTGCTTGCACGGTGGTGGTTCTTACCTTAGATTGTCCGCTGTTAACAGCCCTTTATTTCAACACCACATTTGTAGCAATATCTCATAAAGTTTTTTAGTTATTTCGTAGTTTCTGTGAAAAAACATAGTTTTTGGCAAAATTTCATCAGTTTTATTAGGATAATTTTACTTTTTTCTATAGAGACCCTAGTGGTTTATCACACCATCGTGTAGGGCTCGTCAAGCCCTGTACGCCGATACCCCATTTGGGGGTGTTTGGAGACTTCCATCCCTTGTTTTTTCCCGCCGAACGCCTATTTTTTAACGAAAATTTAGTATATTTTTGCAGTTTCACATTAATAACTTCCCACAGTTGCAACATTCACTTTTCATTTTATTTTTACATTGTAGCTTATCAATAGAGGAATCTATAGACACCGCATTCGCCACTCTGCCAGCACCCTAACACCGTAAAAAACCTTCATAGTGACTTATAATAACTATATACCTACGTCACATAAGTAGCAAAACTTACATAGGGGGTGCATATACGAAGAATTAACATCTAACATTTTTTGGTTTTCTTGTTGGTATAGCGATTGTTTCGTGTTCTATTGACCTAAACTAGCTTAAATTTGACTAAATAAACAAGGGTGGTTAATTTCAACCCCTAAAAATTTGACTTTTTATATAAATATTTCTATACAAAAATTTTATTAAAATTTTCGAACTTTGCACCTATCCACTACCGGTAATTCTGCTTGCACGGTGGTGGTTCTTACCTTAGATTGTCCGCTGTTAACAGCCCTTTATTTCAACACCACATTTGTAGCAATATCTCATAAAGTTTTTTAGTTATTTCGTAGTTTCTGTGAAAAAACATAGTTTTTGGCAAAATTTCATCAGTTTTATTAGGATAATTTTACTTTTTTCTATAGAGACCCTAGTGGTTTATCACACCATCGTGTAGGGCTCGTCAAGCCCTGTACGCCGATACCCCATTTGGGGGTGTTTGGAGACTTCCATCCCTTGTTTTTTCCCGCCGAACGCCTATTTTTTAACGAAAATTTAGTATATTTTTGCAGTTTCACATTAATAACTTCCCACAGTTGCAACATTCACTTTTCATTTTATTTTTACATTGTAGCTTATCAATAGAGGAATCTATAGACACCGCATTCGCCACTCTGCCAGCACCCTAACACCGTAAAAAACCTTCATAGTGACTTATAATAACTATATACCTACGTCACATAAGTAGCAAAACTTACATAGGGGGTGCATATACGAAGAATTAACATCTAACATTTTTTGGTTTTCTTGTTGGTATAGCGATTGTTTCGTGTTCTATTGACCTAAACTAGCTTAAATTTGACTAAATAAACAAGGGTGGTTAATTTCAACCCCTAAAAATTTGACTTTTTATATAAATATTTCTATACAAAAATTTTATTAAAATTTTCGAACTTTGCACCTATCCACTACCGGTAATTCTGCTTGCACGGTGGTGGTTCTTACCTTAGATTGTCCGCTGTTAACAGCCCTTTATTTCAACACCACATTTGTAGCAATATCTCATAAAGTTTTTTAGTTATTTCGTAGTTTCTGTGAAAAAACATAGTTTTTGGCAAAATTTCATCAGTTTTATTAGGATAATTTTACTTTTTTCTATAGAGACCCTAGTGGTTTATCACACCATCGTGTAGGGCTCGTCAAGCCCTGTACGCCGATACCCCATTTGGGGGTGTTTGGAGACTTCCATCCCTTGTTTTTTCCCGCCGAACGCCTATTTTTTAACGAAAATTTAGTATATTTTTGCAGTTTCACATTAATAACTTCCCACAGTTGCAACATTCACTTTTCATTTTATTTTTACATTGTAGCTTATCAATAGAGGAATCTATAGACACCGCATTCGCCACTCTGCCAGCACCCTAACACCGTAAAAAACCTTCATAGTGACTTATAATAACTATATACCTACGTCACATAAGTAGCAAAACTTACATAGGGGGTGCATATACGAAGAATTAACATCTAACATTTTTTGGTTTTCTTGTTGGTATAGCGATTGTTTCGTGTTCTATTGACCTAAACTAGCTTAAATTTGACTAAATAAACAAGGGTGGTTAATTTCAACCCCTAAAAATTTGACTTTTTATATAAATATTTCTATACAAAAATTTTATTAAAATTTTCGAACTTTGCACCTATCCACTACCGGTAATTCTGCTTGCACGGTGGTGGTTCTTACCTTAGATTGTCCGCTGTTAACAGCCCTTTATTTCAACACCACATTTGTAGCAATATCTCATAAAGTTTTTTAGTTATTTCGTAGTTTCTGTGAAAAAACATAGTTTTTGGCAAAATTTCATCAGTTTTATTAGGATAATTTTACTTTTTTCTATAGAGACCCTAGTGGTTTATCACACCATCGTGTAGGGCTCGTCAAGCCCTGTACGCCGATACCCCATTTGGGGGTGTTTGGAGACTTCCATCCCTTGTTTTTTGCCCACCCAACCCACCCTTTAGGGTTTAAATACCTAGATTTGAAGGGTACACTATAAAGAGGGAAGATATTGACGATTATACCAAAAAATTTTTATTATTCCAATCGATTTTGGGTCCCACCTGTATCACGAATGTACCTATATTTGCTCCCTGGAACTCATAATTTCTGAGATATTACTAAAACATATCTCACATATTCGCAACCTAACTCATTTTAATATTGTTGCTTTTTATCGATAATTGAAATCTTTATTGCATGAAAAAGGTTGTTTTGACCTCCCTCGATAATTCTTGGGACTCGTGATACACGACAGACCGCCTCAACCAAAAAAGTTAGTAGTTGTAAGTTAGATTTAGGACTTGGTTTATTGACCACATATACATCCTTAGACAGTAGCTGAATAGCATATTAGACTGCGGCCCCTCTCTGCTAACAGCGCGGACTTGTTTAGCCCCTCGCCCGGCGGTGACAATTGCTTGTTATCCTTATAACTTACCATTTTGTGCCGCAGACGAGTGGGTTCTCTTCGGACGCATCTTGGTGGAGAATTGGCTGGGTTTCAGAGTTGATGTTATTACTAGCTAATAAAAATTTATTAAGACAAAAGGTTTATTGACCTCTTTAGATACATGGTTTATTGACCATAAGTTAATCGTTAATTGATAGAATTCGACATAATAATATTCATTATTACCATATCTATAGTAGGGTTTATTGACCACAGGCTTACTGGTTACTGTTTTAATCGACAAGAATAACATTAATTATTTAAATTATCAGTAACTTGCAGATATTTTCCTAATTATACACATACGATATAAGACGATTTCATTTACACACACAAATTGACAAATATACATATTGAATATATATATATTGATTAAAAGTTTACAACCTACTGCCGGGCCCTTTACATCCGTGTACGTAGAGCCTGAATAGCTGCGAACTCCGTAAATACAATACAAAATATGTTTCGTACCCCGAAAAGAGATTTAACTCAAACATCTACCCAATTAGATAAAGAGCCTAAACCCGGCCCATCCACTGCACTCAACCGTACCATTACCGTGAGGAGGAGTGTAGGGGAAGGGAATGAGGTTGAGAACAAAATTGAAAAACCCCAAAACAGGACATCAGAGGCAAAAAACGTTTTAAAAGAGGCCAAAGACCTTATGAATACATCTAGAAACATAAAGTCTGAAGTAAAGATTGGAGTAGGCCTTCTACTTGATCGACTGACACATCTGGTGAAGGAGTCCGAGCTGGAAAACGCTATACTGCGTAAACAGCAGAGCACCGGTACCCTTCACCAAGAGGAGATGCATGCGAAGTTGGAGGAACTTGTTGTCACTATAAAAAGCCAATCAACGAATATGGGTATGTCTAAGAATACAAACAATGAAATAGGTAGCTCGTTAGAAAACGTTAATACCCAAATAGCTGATATGACAGAAACAGCGAAAGAAATAAAAAAGGCCTCGGAAACAGTACAAAAAATAGCAATAGAATTGGCTCATTTTAAATGTATGGGGGAAGACATTAAGGAAATGAAGGCTAAAATAATTAATTTCGATAGTACACAAGGGAAAAATGATAGTTCAATAAAAGAAATAAATAGCCTTAAACAAAATATAGAAGTAATCAGAGAAAACAGTGCTAAAATATGGGAATTGCATCATGCAATAAATAAATATCATAAGGAGGTCAAAAAAGAGAAGAAAGAGGTAGAAAAGACGGACCACAGTGATGGAGAACTTCTAAAGGAACTCAGGAACATTAAAGATGATATTAAAACCATAAAATCTGGTGGAGGAGTGTTACCTGAGGTAACACAATCTTATGCAGATGCCCTCCGTAAACCCCCTGTAAATAGTGGACGGAAGTTCTCCATCATCGTGAGCTCAGAGTCGGATATAGATACTGGAGCTGAAGTCGTTGAGAGAGTACGAGGGGCGCTTGACGCCAAACGTAAAGGCTTCAAAATTGAAGGTCTCCGAAAAATCAGAGAACAAAAGGTAGTCCTCAGTTGCGCCAGCAAAGAGGAGTTAGAGGAAGCTACGGTGCAACTGAGGAATGCTAACTTAAACGTCGAAGAAGCCAAATTCAGGAGACCATTGGTTATATTAAACAACCTCTTGAACAATAATACCGACGAAGACATACGCACGGCTCTCCGCAGTCAAAACGGACACTTGCTGGAGGATTTGTCGGCCGATGAGGCCTCTGTCGAAGTGAAGTATAGGAGGAAGGCCAGAAATACTTCAGAGTGTCACGCCGTCCTCCAGGTCTCACCGGTTTTGTGGCAGAGGCTTATGTCGGTGGGCAAACTTTATATCGACCTCCAGCGGATAAAAGTCTTCGATCAATCACCCTTGGTACAATGCACGAGGTGCCTGGGCTTCGGGCACGGGCGGAAGCTCTGCACCGAAAGTGAGGATCTATGCAATTATTGCGGCGGTCCTCACCATAGGGCGGAATGTCCGCGCGTGGCCGGGGGGCGGCCACCTACGTGCACAAATTGCGTAAAGGCGAAAAATGACTCAACTGGTCATACTGCATATGGTGACGAGTGTCCCGTACGTAAGAAATGGGATGCGCTGGCACGAGCTGCTACAGCCTATAACTGATGCGGCTGCTAGCGCCCCTAAACTCTGGCCCTCCTTTTAAACTAAAATTAACTTAATGGGGAAAGTATAGCAGATAAACTAACACAAATACAGACAACACTAACAATACAAATTTACACACACTAATACACTATACACATTCATAAGTATTACACAAATAGATATAAACGGATCAATGCTATATACGTATTATTATATATGCATATATACGCATGGTAAACACATTCACACACAGAACAGCAACTACATATAACAGATACACAAACACTTACACAAACTTTATTACCACACATCGGAGTATGAGTATAACACAAAGTAAAATAAATAATACAGTTATATAATACAAACAAATAAACATTAAAATGAATATGTGAGTATGATTATATATACGCATATATCCATACCAATGTACATCACACACAATAAAAACCAATATCTAAAATATATTATGCACATGAACTAAACCAACAGTAATAATACCTAAAAATGATAAATAGACACTAATTCACACATGCAATATAATTACAAAACAGATAGACCTCGTTGATACAATTATATAAAATTATACAAATACATTACAACACAACAACTTAACAAATAGAATCAACAAATATAGTCACAAATTAACAAATACACATAATAATGAATATGTGGACATAATTATATGAACACGTATCCATACCAATGTACATAACATACACATATAATGAAACTAGCACGAAAACACATTACACAAATTAACAAAATAAATAGCGTTACTTTAACACACAAACAAACAAATAGGTACCACATAACACACATACAAATAAACATAATTATCACATTTATATGACATACACAAAGACTACTTAATGAATGTCTGTGTATAGTTAAATATACACATATATCCATAGTGGAGTACATACATACATATACACTCGTAACATAGGCACAAAACATATAAAATAGCATGAATATAAACTAAAAAATACAAATCTAAAATAAAAACAAAAATTT